>CM059810.1:17173019-17191249 GCA_030435695.1 Brachymystax lenok tsinlingensis | reverse complement strand
TGTTTCTCTCATATGTAAATAAATACAAAATTACTGCCTTTACCTAAAAACAAACTGTTCGACACTGTAGACGCTGCAGGGTTCTTATTGTTGAGTCTAATGTATTGTTGCTTTGCCAGGAAGGAAGAGATAGGAGAAGGAATAGGAGGGTGGTATTAGAAATGGCCCAGGACCAAGTCATATTGATTGATTGGGTTTTCACCTTCTAACCTCCCCTTCGTCAGCATTTGTTTTCTTCCAATTGCATTACGCCTGTCTGGTAATTTGGCCTGCGCCATTATTGCCCTCTCAGAGGGGGTTTGTCGTAATGTGATCGATTGAAGACAGATAGGAGTTTAAAAAGAGCTGTAAGGAGATGATTATCAAGTTTGGGAAAGTTCTGTTATTAAAAACTGAGTGGAGCTGTTGAGATTTGACGGCAGAGATTAATTGTAATTGTGTGAGACGACTAATTAGAATCACTCGACAAAAAAAGAAATAATACCACTAACATTGTCAAGGCTTATATTTGTCGTTAGTCAGTTGGAGTGTTGGAGTGTTGTCATTAAAAGTATCTGTGCTAACCCTATCCCCTCCTTCCTGTTCCGGTTGTAGTGTCAGTGGGTTTTGAGTACGAGTCGTGTCTGGACCTGATCCTGTGGGAGAAGAGGACAGCCACACTGCAGGGCTATGAGCTGGACGCATCCAACATGGGAGGCTGGACGCTGGACAAACACCATATACTGGATATCCAGAACGGTAGGAACATGACTGCACACACACACACACACACCTAGCACACATGCGTGGGGACGCTCACACACACACACATACAGGAACTCCCCACACACACACACTCTCTCTCCCTCACTCTCTCACACACAAACAAACTCACATTTGCACACAAACACACTCATCACCAATGACTGTATATATGAATGGACAAAGCCATCAATCATGTGACAATATTCTTTGCTATGTGAAGACTCAATAGCGCATTGAAGCCAAATGAAGCCTGTTAAGATGGCGCCTCATGGAGACATAACATACGCAGTTGGAACTACTCCAGGAAGTGACGTTGCAGGCTAGCTCAGTGCTGCCCCCTCTCATTGAGTAACTCAAGTTGAAGGCTGACTGGGGTACTGCAGGCTAGCTCAGTGCTGCCCCCTCTCAGTGAGTAACTCAAGTTGAAGGCTGACTGGGGTACTGCAGGCTGCCATTACCAACTAAATGATCCTTACCAACTAAATGAACTTCTTCTGTGTGCGATTTTAAAATCATCAGTTCAAGGAAATACATCTGATGTATTAGAAGCAATTACTGGTACCATGATTGTTTAAAAAAAAAAAACTTTATTTACAGGAATATTGACCTCGAAGATGGACATTTTTTCCCATTCACTATAATGGAGGATCCTGATTTATGCCAATAATGCCTGCAGTACCACGGTCGGCCTTGAACTTCCATGGCTTCAGTGAGAGGGAGCAGTCTTTCTCCCCTGCTCGTCACACATGTGCAGATTCTCCCACCACCTCTACCTCCAGCTTAATGCCTATCCTGCAGCCGTAACTCTAATTCATGTCTTGTTCACCTTTAGAAGCTACCTAAGTGGTACCTTCTCAACAGATTTACACAGGGCTTATCGTTATTCGCTGACATAAGCTTGTTAAACAGGAAGCTCAACAGCGCATCAATTACAGGTGCTATCTATCGTACAGACACGGTGAGGAGCTTTAACAACGCTAAGTCACATCACAGTAGACCGGAATGAATCGGGGAGGGTGTGTGTGTGTAAGCCACAACAGGGGCTGACTGACGACGTATCTCATCTAGAGCTCATGTTAATGTAAACACTGCTAACCAAACGAAGAGCATCATCGACTTATCTGTCAGAACGGCCTTGATGGAGAGAGAGAGAGAGAGAGAGAGAGAGAGAGAGAGAGATGCTTGGCAGCTGAAACGTTTACGGGCCACCATGTCATCAACAAGACATCTGTCAAGCTGTGATGTATGCCAGCCATGCCACCATCTACCCTGACCAGGGATACTTCAACAGGAGAAACAGAGGGGGAGAGATGGCAGAGAGAGAGAGAGAGGGATAGGGAGAAGAGATGGGGTGAGATAGAGAGGGGAGGAAGGAAAGAGATGGAGGGGAAGAGGGAGAGGGCTGAGGAGGGAGGAGAGAGTGTTAAGTATCCTTAACACATACTGTATGTCTAAAGCCCTTAAAGAAGGTAAAGCCCGGTCAGGACAGGATGTGTTCATAAGTGAATGTGCAGCAAAACCCCCACACACCATCCCCTTTATCCTCAACCCCCCTGACCGCCAACCCTCATCCACATCCTAAAAAAAGAAGCCATTAGTTGGAACGGGTGTGGGTACAGCCCGGGACGCCTCAGCTTCCCCCCAGCGTTTAAATCAGATTAACAACTGGAGTTTGACGTCCGTCCACTTTTCAAACTGACACGTCTTAATGGAATCAGCCCCATCGTCGAGACGACCGAACGACCATGACAGGAGTGGGAGAGATAAGATCAGACCGGGACAGGAGTGGGAGAGATCAGCTCAGACCGGGACAGGAGTGGGAGAGATAAGATCAGACCGGGACAGGAGTGGGAGAGATAAGATCAGACCGGGACAGGAGTGGGAGAGATCAGCTCAGACCGGGACAGGAGTGGGAGAGATAAGATCAGACCGGGACAGGAGTGGGAGAGATCAGCTCAGACCGGGACAGGAGTGGGAGAGATAAGATCAGACCGGGACAGGAGTGGGAGAGATCAGCTCAGACCGGGACAGGAGTGGAAGAGATCAGCTCAGACCGGGACAGGAGTGGGAGAGATCAGCTCAGACCGGGACAGGAGTGGGAGAGATCAGCTCAGACCGGGACAGGAGTGGGAGAGATCAGCTCAGACCGGGACAGGAGTGGGAGAGATCAGCTCAGACCGGGACAGGAGTGGGAGAGATCAGCTCAGACCGGGACAGAGACGGGCGTCCGCTAGATTTGCCTGTCATAAATACCCTCCCAGACAGACTCTTAACAGAGTGGATGTCTATATCAAACACACACATTGGATGTCCATAAGGACAGAAGGGATAATGGTGGTTCCTAGTGAAGGCCCAATCTACCAGAGTAATGAGGCAGGAGATGAGATGAGGCTGCAGTGGTGGAGACTGCTATCTGGTATCCATGGGACGTCCATACCATAAACCCTAACCCTAACCTTAACCCCTACTCTAACCCTAACCATAACCCTTACCTATCCTTAACCCTTATTTAACCCTAACCCTTACTTTAAACATTTTCAATTTCAACGGGGTAGGGACGTCCCAAAGATGCAACTGGGATTTCTTGAAAAGCAGGGAATTTATTGAAAGTTTCAGGAATTTTGCAATCGTATATACAGAATATATGACTTTAGCTTCATTAAAACGTTATAATCTACACTCTTTTTAATGTGTGACCCATGCCCCTAAACTGATGATTAAACTGAACTTTCCTTCATTACTACACATGTTTATAGTTTATACCAACAGAGGAATAGGAATGGACTTTTATACAACCCTTACTCGTACAACCTTGAACTTACCGTTTCCATAACCTCTGCTACTCTCTGTAGACTTACTGTATGGAAAAGATTATCCCACTGCTATAAACAGTAGAGTAGGTTGGAAGTAGTTTTAGCTATTGTAGTAGGAGCCAAAAGGCCTGCAGAATGAATGCATGGTTATGGGAAGTCCTGGACGTATAAAACGTTAGAAAACGACCAACCTTCAACCATCAGATGACATGTTTGACATTACAGTCCTGTAGCAGACGCTGTTATTCAGTCACTCACATTCTGCGCTCACCAAACTGACGCTGAATGACAAAATACTGTCTAAAAAATACTGCAAATGTGTCACTTCAGTAACTAGCTGCAGAGATCAAAGCCATAGACATTATTCAGAATATTCACAGTGCTAAGGGGGAAGCAAAGGACTAATCTGAGAATGACAAAAGTGTCTGATATTGAATACAGGCTATGTAGTGTGAGTAGAAATCAGTCTGAAGGACGTTGATGCGCTGAATCCTAATTGCTGTTAAACGCTTCCCCTCCATTCATTCTTTGGTTCACACACATTAACTCACAATGCTCGTAGCCCCGCTACAAAACACTCACCAAGCTAATGAACGTACAATCACGTGTCCGGTTGTTTGGTTGTCGGGGGCGATCGTCGTCAGGCAGGCTCAGGTTGCCGGGTTGGTGGTGTAGGGGGTACAGAGGGGTCTTGCTCTCTCAGCCATCCAGCTCTTTAGTGACACTAAGCCTTCTTTCACCTCTCCGGCTTAGTCCCAGCTGTCTGAAGGAATTCCGCTAGTCTTTCATCTCACACACACACACACACACATATACACACACAAACACATACACCACGATCACACATACACACACACAAACACACACATGCACACACATGCATACACACACCTACACACGCATGCATACACACACACATGCATACACACACATGAACACACACACACACACATACGAACACCCTACACATTAGGTTGGCAGTTTGACCCAGACCCAACACCCCCCCTCTCCCACCCTCCTCTGGGTCCCAGTTAGTCCCCCCTCTCCTTATCCCACTCTCCCCTCTTTTCCAAGACCCCCAAACACGCACATACACACACTCACCCCCCCTTGACACACACACCTACTACCCCAACCACCGCATTACAACCCCATATCTCTTTCTCCCTCCCTGGTCCTTTGATTGGCCCCATTACTCCATCAGCTAGCACAGAAATCAGACCCCATTGCTGGGGCATCTCAGCCAGCCTCCTACTCACAGAACACTGGACTTCCATTACTGCTCTGTAGCCCCAAAATGGCCACCACAACACAGTTCCTGTGCATCAGTCCTTCAGTCCACCTACTAGGACAGGACACTGTACTGCTCTGTTGCCCCAAAATGGCCGCCACAACACAGTTCCTGTCCTTCAGTCCTTTAGTCCACCTACTAGGACCCAGATAGGACACTGGGCCTGCATTACTGCTCTACAGAGCCAAAATGGCCGCCACAACACAGTTGTTTTGTGATATGTCACATTTAAGTTGCATGTATTTGGAACTATCTACATTGATCAGTCCAAAATTACTTTTTGAATTCTGTCATGGAAATAAATGTATTTCCCGTTACCAAGTCATTTACGGATTCTATGCCTTTAGTTTTCCATGTGGACCAATGTATCGGTGAATTCTGAAAAGCTTTCCAAGGATTGTTCCATAAGGTTGTGTTTTTAGGGAGTGATATTGGTTCTTGTAGAATACGTTTTGTTTTCTTCCACATGGTTATAGTGTTCTTAACTATACTGTTGTTTATGTGGTTGTAATGACAGCCTTGTCGTTGTTAGTCTCTGTCTTCTTCCCCTGGCCACAGGAAGTGTGTCACATATCACAGTGCAACGGCAGCGGACACACTACCCTTCTTCTCCTTCCTCTTTCCTTCCTTCCCTCCATCCCTCCCTCCTTCATCCCTCCTTCCCAATGTCCTCTATCTGTCACCACATCCATCAAATTACCAGTCATCCCTCTCTCTAAATCCCCAGGGCTTTCACTAGCCGAGAACTTGAGCCCTCACAGCAGCGATGTGTGTGTGTGTGTGTGGGTCTCGTGCGTGTCACTGCACTATACACCCAGATCAAACGCACTGACTAACAGATCCCTCTCACTGTTAGATTGCTGTCCAGATATTTATTTCCTTGAAAAATGCTTTCATACGCATCGATTTATTTCAAATGCGAGCAGCTTCCAGTATTTCTCCCTCTGCAGTGATATCTGAATCAGAGCCTGTTGTGCTTTCTGGTTTATATCACACATGTATGTACACACACACATAACACACACACTCATGATGTCACCCCCGCTGGATATACGTGTAAGAAGTGTTGGCCAGCAGCAGTTAAGTGATAGATGACCACATCACAGCTTTCTCATCGTAGACCATCATCACCACAAATCTCTTATCAGACATCTCCTCTTACATAAGGCTGCTAGGAATCCAGGAATCTGTCAGTCGCTCGACAGTTTAGAAGGAGGGAAACGAGAGGGAGGAGAAGGAGAAGAGAGAGACGGGCGAGATGAAGCCACTGCTTTCGCTCCTTTTTTCCTCCGTCAGGCTGTTCCATCCTTTCAACTTCCTGTCTGCCGGCTTCAAAGCCTCGATTGGCCCTCAAACACTTCCTGTGTCGACGATGTCTTCCTTCCTGTGTCACAAACACCAGTGTGTTCTCTAAGTGGACTCACATCTTGACACTTCCCCTCCATCTCTCTTTAACTAGTTTTTCTATCCCCCTCTTCTACCTGGCCGGCCTCTTCTCTAGTGGGTGTGCAGGTCCAGATAAGCATAGTGTTTGGCAGCCATTATTGTGTCCATCCGGCATCTGCAACCACGGCAGGTCTCTCAGGGGAAGCAGTGATGTCTGTAATCTGAAAGACAGCATTCATGGACAGGGGAAAAAGAAGCACTCTACTTTCCGAGTGTGCCACTACCCATCTCACCCCGTAGACTCCAGACATCTCTCACACAAACTCATTCTCAATATTTCATTCTCTGTCATTCCATTTTTCCTGGTCCTGTGTGTTTTGGCAGCACTCTCTCACACATAAAACTACCTAAAGGCAGTAGGAGGCAGGTGTTTTACACACACACACACATACACACCTTCTCTCTCTCATAGCGTACACACACACTAACACACATATACTCCTGTATCCTCGTACCAACCGTCTCGTCTCTTGATTGGTTGGGAGCGTGTAATGTGCTGATGGAAGAACCTGGAGTGGTGAAACCCTGTGATGTCCCCCCTCTTTCCTGAAGCCCTGTCTCCCCCCTCCTTCCTCTGGGCCTGTCTCCCCCCTCCTTCCTCTGGGCCTGTCTCCCCCCTCCTTCTTCTGGGCCTGTCTCCCCCTCCTTCCTCTGGGCCTGTCTCCCCTTCCTTCCTCTGGGCCTGTCTCCCCCTCCTTCCTCTGGGCCTGTCTCCCCCTCCTTCCTCTGGGCCTGTCTCCCCCTCCTTCCTCTGGGCCTGTCTCCCCCTTCCTTCCTCTGGGCCTGTCTCCCTTCCTTCCTCTGGGCCTGTCTCCCCCTCCTTCCTCTGGGCCTGTCTCCCCCTCCTTCCTCTGGGCCTGTCTCCCCCTCCTTCCTCTGGGCCTGTCTCCCCCTCCTTCCTCTGGGCCTGTCTCCCCCTCCTTCCTCTGGGCCTGTCTCCCCCTCCTTCCTCTGGGCCTGTCTCCCCCTCCTTCCTCTGGGCCTGTCTCCCCCCCTCTTTATTTTTCTCTCCTCTTTTCATCTTTCCTTATCAGGCCTATTCAGAGGCCTGTGGTGCTGTAGCTCCAGCAGCCAGCTCAGCAGGTGGGCCTCACTACCCACAATCCCACTGGAGTCCTTGGCACCTGGGGAAGCCAGGGTGCCTCGTTCTCATTCCCCCATTTGAAACTCTCCCTCTCTCTCTAGGGAGCTGTTTTTCTTTTCCAATTCTTCTGAGTTGAAAATGCAACAAAAAAGAGACTAAGCAAGCACCACAGGGAAGCTCTTATAGCCATAACCAAGATTACGTTGCTATAGGCATTACCTAGATTAAGCTCTTATAACCATTACCTAGATTAAGTTTTTATAGCCATTATCTAGACTCTTTATAGTGATTACCTAGATTCATCTTTTATAGCCATGACCTAGATTAAATTCTTATAGCCATTACCTAGATTAAGTTTTTATAGCCATCATCTAGATTAATTTGTATAGCCATTACCTAGATTAAACTCTTATAGCCATTACCTAGATTAAGCTCTTATAGCCATTACCTAGATTCAGCTCTTAAAGCCATTACCTAGTTTAAACTCTTATAGCCATTACCTAGATTAAGCTCTTATAGCCATTACCTAGATTAAGCTCTTATAGCTATTACCTAGATTAAGCTCTTATAGCCATTACCTAGATTAAACTATTATAGCCATTACCTAGATTAAACTCTTATAGCCATTACCTAGATTAAATTATTGTAGCCATTACCTAGATTAAATTCTTATAGCCATTACCTAGATTAAGTTTTTATAGCCATTATCTAGATTAAACTCTTATAACCATTACCTAGATGCAGGTCTTAAAGCCATTACCTAGTTTAAACTCTTATAGCCATTAGCTGGATTAAGCTCTTATAGCCATTAGCTGGATTAAGCTCTTATAGCCATTAGCTGGATTAAGCTCTTATAGCCATTAGCTGGATTAAGCTCTTATAGCCATTACCTGGATTAAGCTCTTACAGCCATTACCTAGATTAAGCTCTTATAGCCATTACCTAGATTAAGCTCTTATAGCCATTACCTAGATTAAGCGTGGACAAAAGCAACTAGCGTGAAATACCAACCGACAAAGGTGTTTAGCACAGAAAGACAGGCAGGAGAAGCAGTGACAGGAAGGATTATTATGAGAAACAGATTTAGGTTAATGACTATTGACCGGCACTGTACCGGATTGGAAAATAATCACACACATTTTGTTCCACACTTTTCCACACACTAAATCACACATGGGTTGCAGTTTATTTAAATGAAATCGATGGAAAGGACGAATTCTCAATCTACACACACAAACACACACAGTACAACACACACGCTACACACACACACAGCACCTGGCCACAGTGGTGTTTTCCCTGGTAGGTCAGTCCAGGGCCTAACTGATTGAGTCGTTTTCCTACCCAGGACCCTGTTCATTTGTTATTGTTGATTTCCCCTCACACACCAGAGTCCCAAAAGGAGAGGTGGTGTGTACACACGCACACATATACACATACACACGCACCTAATGCTTTCCCGCTTGAGAGGAATATAGTGGTGAAGGGTGACTAGGGCAGAAATTCCACCTGAGAGTGGGAGGTATGTGTGCGTGTGTATGCATGTGTGTGTGTGTGTGTGTGGAAACAGGAAATAGGCCATCCATCCCATTTCCTATATGTACCTTTGTGACCATCATTCTGACAGTTGATATTTCAGTTGGTGTGACTATTCCATAATAAATTGCTAAATTACAGCATTTATAACATTCAAATAGGTCATCAGAAACCTCAGGACACCAAATGAAACTTGTAATCAGCCAGAAAATGGATTGATTGATCAGAATCGCATAGACTAAATACTAAATTAAGAGGCTAGTGTATTTTCTGACTCTAAGACAACAGCCCAGCTGGCCCATCCAAACTATATTGAAACTAATTTCACACATATAACAATAGATGTGGCCTAAAGACAATACTAAATGGACAATAGTCTGTTGGGTGAAAGTATGATCAATTGCATTGACAAAGAAGGGAACGGAGATGACCAAATAGCACTTATTCCATATCATCCTACAGAGTTTCATGCAGGCCACAAGTTAAAATTCCTATACCCTATCAGAATGAGCAGATTCCAAGGTTTCTAATGAACCTATTTTCGCCAAACAACTCTATTTTTTCCCCCCTAGTATAACCGCAGCTCAGACATGCACATGTTCCTCATTTGAGTACTGGTGACAATCAGCAATAGACATTTGAGCTATTTCTGTAATATTCCATTATATTCTTACTGTGAAATATATACAGTGTGTTGACTGTGGTAGGGCAGGGCCTGTGATGTCTGCTAAACTAACACGTTGATTTCATTGGCTTCATTAGCACAGATAAATACAACTCAAAACATGCTTTTCTGTTCTTTTAAATAAATTGTCTTCTACAATGTGTTTTTTTATGACCTTGCTAAATATGAATGGATTTCTTAGACTGGCGTCTGTTGATAGCGATATGGGGTTGTAATGGGGTGGTTGGGGTAGTAGGTGTGTGTGTCAAGGGGGGGTGAGTGTGTGTATTGGTCGAGGCCAGGCTATGCTAATGTTAAATATGCGTACAGTCATTTTGACCCAAGTGGCGCTTTGATGATGAAATCCCCCCCGAAACTTTTTTTATTTTATTATATTTATCTCAGTTTAAAATACACATATTTAGGAAAAGGTGGGTTTGAGGTTTTTAATTAGATGAAGTTATTGAAATTCCAAAATTGAAAATGGCCAGATTGACCATCTTGGCTGTTCTAGTGTTAACGGTTCAACAGAAGGGCTTCAAGGTCAAGGTCAGCACCACACAGAGCCATGGCTGGACATGGAATAGAATCAGAATAGAACAGAATAGACCTCTAGTGAGGATGGACATTTCTCTTAATAATGATAATTATTATTCAAGAACATCATACACATAGACATCATGGCCAATACACTGCAGTCTTCAGGAAAATAATACTTTTCCAATCATTTTACATTTACAATCAACCCAAAACATTGATGTTGTGGTCTTCCATTTAACTATGATGTCAGCTTCCATATTGTAGATATTTAAAACGGGCCACGTTCCAGTTCTAATCTCCATTACAGTGCATTATGCTGATTTTCTCTGACACGCCCAAGACGGTTATCCTCTCGCTTTCTCTCCGTCTCAATAATGGAAAATGTGTACAAGCATATTTTATCGTCTCTACTCATTCACGCACAGACGCACACAAACACGTACACTCGTTCATAATGCATGCATTCAAGCAGAACCAGAGGATTATATTAACCCCTTGTTACCCTGAATGTAATACCCTATACAGACCTATTGCATTGTTACACTAATGTGACCATGTCTGTCGTTCCTAAGGGAGGAGTTACTGTTAATGTCCATTTGGGACGCAGCCCATGTTCCCAATTACTCTGATATAGGAGTTCAACACATACAGAGCATCTCTCAGATGAGACTAAACCATATGTATGCAGCAGGTGGGGAATGCTACCTGCATTAATATATAGTGTAGCGTATGTGTGTGCTCTCTCAGCCCCATCCGTCTTTATTAGGCCACTCCAGCACACACACACACTATCCAAACCGCTCCACAGCCCCAATCACCCAATCACATCAGCCTTTCAAACAGGCACGGCGCTGAGCCGCCCTCTCTGCTATAGCTAACGCTAGCTCCACTCAGCAGGATCCATCACAGCCGCTACTGCTATCGCTAACCGCTAACTCCGCTGAATCAGCTAATCGATGAACGCTCCTGGTGATCAGAGGGCGCTAGGCTAACTAGCTACTTGAGATTCAGGGGGTTCAGTTGGGGGTTCGGTGCTTGGCTACGGTTGGTCAGTGGTTCGGGCTGGCGGTGTGCGGACCCTCGTTGTGCGGGGGCTCCCTCACAGAGGGGTTTCTCTCTAAGATGGCGTCATTCATCTAGCGGTTAATAAACCTACAGTAGCAAGCGGCAAAGCGGCTGTGCAGAATTCCAACATGTTGCCCGACGTGAATAATTTAAGGCACACAGCGTGAAGGCATCCTTTGAAGTACTTTCTTTGAAGCAAAAGCCCCCCTTTTTCCTCTCTTCTCTTCCATCCATTCCTCTCTTCATCTCTTCCTCTTCCCCCTCTTCATCCAAAATGACTACACCAAGACTTGGTCCTGTTTGCACTGCCTATGGTATCCCAGTGGAATAACTTTGGTGACGCTGCTTTTAGTAGTTCTCTGTAAGAGTAAGGGTTCTATCCAACCCCTCTCTCTCTCTCTCTCTCTCTCTCTCTCTCTCTCTCTCTCTCTCTCTCCGTCTTTCTGTCCTCTGAGTTCTGATAAACATACTAAAGAGCGAGAAAAAAAGAGGAATGAGAAAGGAGGGACGAGACTGGTGTGGTTTGGCTGGTCGGTCGGGAGGAAGTGGAAATAATTACATGAAGTTTTGACGGAGGCTGTGGTTGAGGCGTAATTGCGAGCTCTGAAGATGACAGCAGTTTTGGGAGTTGTTGTTATTTCTGAATGACCCATTTGACCTACCCAACCATCCATCCATCCCTCATACCACTCTCTCTCTCTCTCTCTCTCTCTCTCTCTCTCTCTCTCTCTCTCTCTCTCTCTCTCTCTCTCTCTCTCTCTCTCTCTCTCTCTCTCTCTCTCTATTTATTTGCTCTCTCTCCCTTGAAAGATTGTTTTTAAAGCTATACTGAACAAAAGTATAAATGCAACATGCAACAATTTCAAAGATTTTACTGAGTTACAGTTCATATAAGGAAATCAGTCAACTGAAATAAATTATTTTCTTTATCTATGGATTTCACA
Organism: Brachymystax lenok tsinlingensis; assembly: GCA_030435695.1. NCBI lineage: Eukaryota > Metazoa > Chordata > Actinopteri > Salmoniformes > Salmonidae > Brachymystax > Brachymystax lenok. The sequence continues at coordinate 17,179,122 of CM059810.1, read as the reverse complement.
TGACTGGGCAGGGGCCAGGCCCAGCCAATCAGAATTAGTTTTTCCCCACAAAAGGGCTTTATTACAGACATAAATGCTCCTCAGTTTCATCAGCTTTTCGGGTGGCTGGTCTCAGACGATCCCGCAGGTGAAGAAGCCGGATGTGGAGGTCCTGGGCTGGCGTGGGGCCGTTTGGACCTACTGCCAAACTCTCTAAAACAACATTGTAGGTGGCTTATGGTAGAGAAATGAACATTAAATTCTCTGGCAACAGCTCTGGTGGACATTCCTGCAGTCAGCATGCCAATTGCAGGCTCCCGCGAAACTTTAGACATCTGTGGCATTGTTGTGTGACAAAACAGCACATTTTAGAATGGCCTTTTATTGTCCCCAGCACAAGGTGCATCTGTGTAAAGATCATGCTTTTTAATCAGCTTCTTGATATGCCACACCTGTCAGGTGGATGGATTATGTTGGCAAAGGAAAAATGCACACTAACAGGGATGGAAACACATTTATGCGCAAAATCTGAGAGAAATTACTTTTTTTGTGCATATTGAACATTTTATTTCACCTCATGAAACATAGGACCAACACTTTACGTTGCTTTTATATTTTTGTTCAGTGTATATTACAGAGAAAAAGTCCTTCATATTTATTGTAGAGTAATACGGCGGCAGGTAGCCTAGTGGTTAGAACGTTGAGCCAGTAATCAAAAGGTTGCTAGATCGAATCCCCGAACGAATCTGTCGTTCTGACAAGGCAGTTAACCCACTGTTCCTAGGCCATCATTGTAAATAAGAATATGTTCTTAACTGACTTGCCTAGTTAAATAAAAAAAAATACAAACATGGAAAGCTTTTAGTGACACATTTCCAAATAAGATATCACACATGCCTTTTCCACAGAATATACACTGAGTCGTACAAAACATTAGGAACACCTTCCAAATATTGAGTTGCACCCCCCTTTTGCCCTCAGAACAGCCTCAATTTGTCGGGGAATGGACTCTACAAAGTGTTGAAAGCGTACCACAGGGATGCATGTTGACTCCAATGCTTCCCAAAGTTGTGCCAAGTTGGCTGGATGTCCTTTGGGTGGTGGACCATTCCTGATACACACGGGAAACTGTTGAGTGTGAAAAAACTCAGCAGCGTTTCAGTTCTTGGCATAAACCGGAGCGCCTGGCACCTACTACCATACCCCGTTCAAAGGCACTTAAATCTTTTGTCTTGCCCATTCACCCTCTGATTGGCACACATACACAATCCATGTCTCAATTGTCTCAAGGCTTAAAAATCCTTCTTTAACCTGTCTCCTCCCCTTCATCTACACTAATTGAAGTGGATTTAACAAGTGACATCAATAAGCTTTCACCTGGATTCACCTGGTCAGTCTATTTTAATGGAATGAGCAGGTGACCGTAATGTTTTGTACACTCGGTGTATATCAACTGCTACATAAAATAAGAAATTCATTTCTATATGCACCAATACCTAAACATCCATCTAGTATCCTAGCTTTTATTCGTACTTGTCCTTTCCCTACCTTTGCTGCAGTTATGAATACGATATGCTTGAGAATCGATACAATACTACTTGAAAGCATCAAGGCAATACCAGCAATAGCTGCCTATGTTGTACAGCCAGCCAACCATTCTATCCTGAGACTGTGAAGGGAGCTTGATAACCTTAAAGTCGGTGTTTGAATGTGTACATTACGTCTGTATATTGTACACTGTGTCCATGTACTTTATGTATGTTTGTTGTCTGTGCATAGACTCACGTTTTCATATCGCTCGGCCACGCCACAACACGGCTGCGCTACCATCTTTAAACGGCGTCCGTTTGCCGTCCGTGATTCCCTCCGACCCTGGTCTCTTCATCCCGGTGTCCTTGATCCAACCAGAGCCATCAAATAAAGATCAAAGGCTTCTCCTCTCCCCCTCTACTCCACACCTTGTTGCCTCGTACACACACGCACCACACCTCGCTCCACCACAGATAAAAGACCCCCTGTAAGTTGATGGACAGGTCCAGTCTATTTGATCCACTGTTAGGCCTCGTCAGCAGCACCCTGTTATGGTGAAGGGGTGCTGATCATAAGGAAACTGAGGAAAGTAACAAAGTCAAAACAAGACTACATGTTGTAAAACTTGTTCCTTATTTTGTACTTATCAGACCACTAGGCTTATTTCTAAAGCCTCAAACTACCCCCTGGCTGTAGGCTACCCAATGAACTGACAGACTGCCTCTAGCATTGGTTCCTGTTGTTATTAGCCAAGCGATTACCAGAACACCACGCGTGCCGCCCAAGCCATCACCATATCCTCAGGCCTGATATTAAACCCCAGTGTTTTGGATCCAACTGAAAACACAACCACACTGGCTACATCACACAGCCCAAAATCCACACAGCAGCACCCTCGGCCACTTTCTCTTCCCCTCTCTCTCTATCTCTCATTCAGCCTACCATAGACAACTCTCATTCCCCCACAGCCAATCAGAAACTGTTCTTGTCATACGCCAGCCAATCAGTGCCAGTCTCTGGGCACGGGTAGGCAGAGTGGGCCAGGGCCTGTGGGAAGTGGTACAGGGCGTGTGTTTGTTCCAATGGCCCTCAGGAGACAGGGCATGGCACAGCACAGAGGGAAGCTCAGTACATCCTGGGGGGAGCATAGTATAACAAAATTCCTATATATCCCCACAATATTCCCCAAACATCCCCATATATCCCCACAATATTCCCAAAACATCCCCATACATCCCAACAATATTCCCAAAACATCCCCATATATCCCCACAATATTCCCAAAACATCCCCATATATCCCCACAATATTCCCAAAACATCCCATATATCCCCACAATATTCCTAAAACATCCCCATATATCCCCACAATATTCCCAAAACATCCCCATATATCCCCACAATATTCCCAAAGCATCCCCATATATCCCCACAATATTCCCAAAACATACACATATGTCCCCACAATATTCCCTAAACATCCCCATATATCCCCACAATATTCCCCAAACATCCCCATATATCCCCACAATATTCCCAAAACATCCCCATATATCCCCACAATATTCCCAAAACATTTCAATAGTGTTCATTTCATTTCTATAGTATATTCAGTGCTTTTAGTGGAAAGAAAAACCTGCCAAAAATAATTTTAGGCGCCAGCACTCATTTTAATTTTACTGTACCAGGGTTGATATTTTAGAGTGAATATTCAATAAGAAATTTGAGGTGCCCAATACTGGCACAATTCATGCACTAAGTATATGGAGCAGAAAGGAACCTGCGACAGGGACAATGTCAAGGCACCAGACCTGAGAGAATAGAATGATTGATTAACCGGCTGCAATTGTATTGATTTGGTAGCTATTTCCTTTACTGCCGGAGGGAATTATACTTGGAGGGAAATAATTGATGATAATGAGAGCAGTAATTAAATAGTTATGTATTCGCAAAGATAAATACATTGTTGAGGAACCTATTGATATGGATGATGATAACACTAATGATACTGTACTTAGTAATTATTATAATATTCTTTAATATAATATAATATATTAATATAATATATCTTTAATTTCATATTATATATTATATACGATATTATAGTATGATTTAAAAGTATTTAATGTCATTTTTTAAATAATGATGTATTGAATAAATACAATATTATTTAATCATTATTATTATCATAAGTATTACAAAAGGTATAGCTAGTAATCAGACAAATATGAATGTTATAATTTTGTAGGTAGTGTTTTTATCACATTATTAAAAGTGTTATTACTTTACCATATTTATGTCTCTATGAATATGCTGACAATCAACCAGCTGTATTTATTATATTAATTGTCCACCAGTATTATTGTTAGCTACAAAAGTAATGATTTAGATTATCACATTATTCATTTTTTTATCTAGAAATTAAGTATTTGTATCTTTTTCGTTTTTATATACAGATAGTTGTATTTATTTACTGATATTTCAGAATAGCAGTGGTTTGAAGTACTGCACTTTATACTAGGTGCAGTTGGTTTTCACATATTTGTTGCTTTGAAAACTACACCTAAGGCTGATCCCATTTAACTTTTTTCAAAACAGCACCCAGTTAAATATTACTGGTGGGGGAGTCTTCATGTTGTTAAATGTGTGGTGACACACACATGCATCTTTTCATCTCCCACACTGTGTGATCCTATGAAACCCTGTTGAGAACGAGAGAGAACGAGAGAGAATATCTATTTCACTTGCTTTGGCAATGGAAACATACTGCATGTTTCCCATGCCAATAAGGCCCTTTGAATTTTATTGAATTGAAAGAGAGAGAGGTGAGAGCTCAGGCAACACCTACCCAGGGTGCCCCACATCAATAACACCCTCATCACCCAGCCCTAACACCCAGCCCCAGCTTCATACACCAGCGCTAACACCATTTATCGATTCAAAACGACCACCATTACCAGATAAAACCTGACCTCAGTCCCAGCACCACGTAAAGGAACATTACAATGATCAAAAGCCCTTAATCATGACAACAGGAGCAGCTGTGGTGTCAACCCATTTAAACCCTGCTACGTTTCCTGCTACGTTTCCTTCAGATCACATTCTCACAGAGGTGAAAATCATCTGAGAAATGAAATATTCAAAGCCTGATTTAATTACACATTTTTGGTAAAGTGTGTGTGTGTGTGTGTGTGTGTGTGTGTGTGTGTGTGTGTGTGTGTGTGTGTGTGTGTGTGTGTGTGTGCGACGTTTAATTCTGCGAGAAGCGTGAATATGATTTTTTGGGGTCTAATTTTAAAGCAGAGAGTGTTTATTTCCTCGCTGCATAGCTGCATAGCCTTGGGACGAGGATTAACAGGAAGTGGTGTTGAGTTAAAAAGGGAAAACAACATTGGGCTGAATTTGTTCTATGGAAGAGAGAGTGAAGAGAGAAGTTTGTAACGCTTTGTTTTGATTTCCCTGGGGTGATCATCTGGTCAAGCGAAACTGTTGCAACTCCCGGGCATTCAAAGTGTCACATTGATCTCTCAACCGCGTTTGCAACAAGCCAAATCACATTCCCTCTACATATAAGCTGTTATTTGATAATACTTTACAGTTTAAATAGGCGCCACCTCCATTTTTGTAATTTTTGGCCAACCTAAAAAGTTCATAACAAAACTGTATAACATTTTCCAACGCCTTGACGAACATGGAAGTTCAGAAATTACACAAATGTACAAAAGGCTACGTGTATAAGCTTTATACAACAACAGCAATTCCCTTATTCTTCGGCAATCTTCCACTCATCACAATGACACACGACTTTGACACAGCAACTAATCTTCCTCTCCATCTCCCACCCTTCCTCCCCCTCCCTCTCTCCCCATCCAGGCATCCTGTACAAGGGCAACGGTGAGAACGTGTTCATCTCCCAGCAGCCTCCAGTGATTAGCAGCATCATGGGTAACGGCCGGCGCCGCAGCATCTCGTGCCCCAGCTGTAACGGCCAGGCGGAGGGCAACAAGCTGCTGGCCCCTGTGGCGCTGGCCTGTGGCGCCGACGGGAGCCTCTTCGTTGGGGACTTCAACTACATCAGACGTATCTTCCCCTCTGGGAACGTCACCAGTGTTATGGAGCTCAGGTCAGCATGGAGAGAGGGGGAAAGCGAGCTTATTTGTTGTACTTTTCTTTTAGTCTGAATCAAACCGATGTTGATGATACCGTTTATTTCTTGAAGATGGTTTTACTTTTGCAATGTTCTTGATCTGTGATTGTTTTACCTACTTCTAATGAATGACTGACATGCATCTGTAGAGAAAGAGGGAGGGATGGATAGATAGATAGATGGAGGGAGAGAGGTGGGGTGTGTGGGTGGGTGCCATTGGGTGGGTGGGTGGATGGATGGATTGAAGGGGTGGAGCTCTGCTTGCCAGGTCCTCAAACAATGGTTTGGGGAAGGGAGATGGACAGGAGAATTCAGTGATGGATGGCTGGATGACACAAGAGCTACCCCTGATACACACACATTGATTTGTTTCAGTAAAAATGCAATTTCACACTCACTACATGTGGAGTGTGGTCAGGTGTATCTGGTCATTTACAATGATGAGATA
>CM059810.1:17153019-17168019 GCA_030435695.1 Brachymystax lenok tsinlingensis | reverse complement strand
GTGGTGCTCTGAGGAGAGAGGAGAGGAGGAACTATGGTGGTGCTCAGAGGAGAGAGGAGAGGAGAGGAGGAACTATGGTGGTGCTCAGAGGAGAGAGAAGAGGAGAGGAGGAACTATGGTGGTGCTCAGAGGAGAGAGAAGAGGAGAGGTGCTCTCTCTGTGTTCCTGACTAGTGTTGGTTTGCGCTAAATCAAGCCTATTCTTCATCAGGCCTATTCGTCAGACGGCATGTGCTGTGCTGTCATCATAGGCTGATGGGGCCCCCGCAGCAAGGAGAAAGAGAGGGATACCTCTGAGGAGGAGAAGAAGAAATGGAGGAGGCGACTTTCTATAAAGAGGAGAGGGGTGGGATATCTGGACAGTGATCAGGAGAGATTAAGAACCATGGGGAATAACTGTGACTGGGAATATAGTTTCAGTAATGTTGAATATAGTTTCAGTAATGTGGAATATAGTTTCAGTAATGTGGAATATAGTTTCAGTAATGTTGAATATAGTTTCAGTAATGTGGAATATAGTTTCAGTAATGTGGAATATAGTTTCAGTAATGTTGAATATAGTTTCAGTAATGTTGAATATAGTTTCAGTAATGTGGAATATAGTTTCAGTAATGTTGAAAATAGAAAGTAACAGTAGTGGTGACAATAGAAACGCGCCCACTCATTCATTCCTCAATACTTCAGGGTAACAATAAGAATGTTCCATTATGAATTAATGGTAATGAATTAATAACCATTTGGGGCCATTCATTTGCGAGGCGTCTAATGCATCACAGAGTCTCCTTTAGTGTCAGACGCATTCATCCTAGTCCCTCACACGCACACACACACGGTACAGACACACACACACACACACACACACACACACACATACATACATACACACACACACGGTACAGACACACACACATACACCCAGACACATACACACACACACGGTACAGACACACACACCCAGACACGTCTCGCTCCATTTGGGAGTGTCGTTAAGACTAGCGTTATTGACCCCCTTGTTCCGCCGAGCTTTGTAAACTGAAGGAGTATCCACACACACACACACACACACTCACATGAACACATACATTTTTTATCATTCAATGTTGTTTGTCTTTTGAGGTGCTTCTTATTATCTGTGTTTGCCTCTGTGTAAATCCTCCCTTGTCTTTAGCCCTCAGCGACAAAGAAACACCTGCCTCTTGTCATATTTGTTAAAGAAATGTAAAGATTCACCTCAATGTGGAGGAGTCTGTCTCCCTGATTTTTGACTCCTGCTCGAAGCGACACTCTTTCGTAACCGTTCTCGCTCTGACTGAGTAATCGCTGACGTCAGATTCATATTCAAAGCCAAGCTTCTGTGTTAGCTACTTCCCAGAATGTTTTCCTGTCTACCTTTGACCTGCAAGTGAAGTGGGCACTAGGAGCACAGTGGAGTGTCGGTGAGGGCAAAGTGCAAAGACAGTCAAATGCTCCAAAAGTAGATTTTCCTCCAATGTCATTTTTTCTTTTATATTGTGTTTATCTTGGATCCCCTGGGCTGAAGCCTGAAATGCACGTGTGTTTCCCCTGGATAACCAGACATATTGCTCTCTCTCAAATCATTGGCATGGGAAACATATTTTAACATTGCCAAAGCAAGTGAAATAGATACTAAACAAAAGTGAAATGAACAACCAAAATGAACAGTAAACATTACACAGTTCCAAAAGAATAAAGACATTACAAATGTCATATTATGTCTATATACAGTGTCTCTCTCCCTCTCTATCTCTATCTCTCTAGCGATGAGTGTGTCATTAGAAACAGCCAGCCTGTCCTTGGCGTGAGGTGTCTGGGTCCTTCCCCCTATTTTAAGCCGTCCTAATTGACGCCCGTTGATCAGTTGTTGACTTTCATCAACCGCCGGCGCCCAGCTCACCAAGCAGGCGATGATGGAGCGAATGTGACAGGTTACTGGGCATCATTAGGAGCGTGTCAGACGATAGTGATCGGCAGTCGCATCGCGTTAGGTTCACCCCGGCTGAGGCCATATGCCACTGTGGAACCGTGTGCCCCCTCCTCGAACACCTCTAGTATGATGTGCCACAGGCACAACATGGACGCTGCCCCCTCATCTTCCCTCTGATCTTTCACAACACGAATGCAGCAGCCTGAACCCCTGTGTCATTTTCAGTGTCCTTTTTGTGTTCATTTGTTTAATTTCCTTGTCGGTGGTATGGTACCTTTATGTGAAGTGTGGATGTCAAGTTGTAGTGTGAGTTCTGTAGTGTCACTATTTCACTGTCCCTAACTGTCACCTCTTCCTCCACTTTGGTTTCCGTAGCAACAACCCGGCCCACCGGTACTACCTGGCGACGGACCCGGTTACGGGGCAGCTGTACGTGTCAGACACCAACTCCCGCCGTATCTACCGTCCCAAGGTCCTGACGGGCACCAAGGAGCTGCTCCAGAACGGAGAGGTGGTGGCGGGTACCGGGGAGCAGTGTCCCCCTTTCGACGAGGCACGCTGCGGGGACGGGGGGAAAGGCCACAGAGGCCCTCCTCATGGGGCCCAAAGGTAGAGTGACAGAGGAATAAACACACACTGCCACATGCTGAAAATTGGTACAGACAAAATGATTGACATAATACATTCACAGAGAAACACAACTACACAGGACATTGGTGCAGACACCAACAAAAATGCACACACACACACAGACACACAAACATATTATATGGTCTGGCATATAATTCATGCACAGTTCCCTGTAGAGAAAAACAGACCAACCCTTGGTAAAAGGCACTCTTCCCCCGCAAGCTTCCGTCCCCATTATGCTACCATTATGCTACCATTGTGCTACCATGGCATTAGAACACAACCACACAGACTCAGACTGACAGAAACTTCATACTGTTGGACTGTAGCATCGCTTAGTATGGCCTCCAACACTCCGCTTCAGACAATCTGTCAGTCTGTCTGTCCCGCCGCATCAGCCAGCCCCCTTAAAACCTGTCTGTAACCCACAGGTGTGACTATCACGCGCACACACACACACACACCGGCGGTAATGAGGTGAGAGGTGGCTGAGCAGTAGCTGGGACATTTTGGCAGGCACAAGCTTTTAGTCTAGATTTTAATGGAGAGACACACATACACACATTATCTCTCTCACACACACACACACACAGCTGCCTGTTAAACCGCAGTTAGAGAGCGAGTCGGAAGACCATTAGGAGGGAGGGAACGTGTGAGAGAGGGAAAGAGAGAGTAGAGAAATGCAAATAAATGTTAGCGAGCCGTCGCTAGCAGCAGATGGCTTAGAGAGAGAGAGAGAGAGAGAGAGAGAGAGAGGGGGATGGAGAGAAGAGAGAGCGAGAGTGTTTTCATTTCCAACATGCCGCCTCTCAGCCTTGCCACTCCTCTCCTATTCTCCCTTTCTTTTCATCCCAGCCTCTCCACTCAGCATCTCTTATCACCTCCTCCCTCTCTTCTCTCCTCCTCCCTCCCTCTCTTCTCTCCTCCTCCTCCCTCTCTTCTCTCCTCCTCCCTCTCTTCTCTCCTCCTCCCTCTCTTCTCTCCTCCTCCCTCCCTCTCTTCTCTTCTCTCCTCCTCCTCCCTCTCTTCTCTCCTCCTCCCTCTCTTCTCTCCTCCTCCTCCCTCTCTTCTCTCCTCCCTCCCTCTTCCTCCTCATCCCATCCTCCTCCTCTCTTCATCTGTCTCTCCTTTGATTAGCTTGCTGGTCATGGCGGAATGCGGCAAGGGGTTTCTACACCCCTCTTCCCCATCCCTTCTTTCTGTCCTCCCCCTCCTCCCCCTCCCTCTTTCCCTTCACCTCCCCCTCCTCCCCCTCCCTCTTTCCCTTCACCTCCCCCTCATCCCCCTCCCTACAGGATCAGCAGTGGAGCAGGTACACACACCGCCTCAGGAGCGCGAACCCTCCTCAGATACACACATAGGAGAAAGGGGGGAGAGAAGTTGCTTTTATCCGCTGTTTGTCGCAACCATAGCAACAGTCTGTTTCTCATCCATTTGGATGTGAAGTGAAGATGAACTAACCCTCCTGGTCCTCCCTCTCTCTCTCTCTCTCTCTCTCTCTCTCTCTCTCTCTCTCTCTCTCTCCCTCTCCCTCTCCCTCTCTCCCTCCTTCCATCCTTCCCTCCCACCAGAAACATGGGTGTTTTCTTCCCTTCCTACTCTCTTCTAGGCTCTTGTCCCCAAAATATTTCATTGTTCTTATTTTGGGGGGTTTTAAAATGCAGAGATGGTGCTGAAAATTGATTATTTTCCCACCTCCCTACCTCCCTTCCTCTTCTGCCCTGTGAAATAATTCACTACTAGACATCAAAATGTGAATTATTCACAGGGTGCTTCCTTCTGCAGTGACCTGAAAAATGCCCAAGCCACACTCATACACACAAACTCGTTGTACATACACAGGCTGGCTGGTGCTGTGTGACCACGCATGCGTGGGGGTGTGTATGTGCGTGTAGTATGTCTGTGTGAATGCGCACCTGTGTACGTGCAAATATCTCAGTCTCCATCGCTCTGCTTCTACTCCAGGTATTATGGTAGATAGGAACAAGTACAACTACTTCTACTAAATCTCCTTCCTTTCCCTCTGTCCCGCTACTCCAGGTATTACGGTAGATAAGAACGGGTACATCTACTTCGTAGACGGGACCATGATCAGGAAGGTGGATCGTAACGGGATCATCTCCACTCTGTTGGGCTCCAACGACCTCACCTCAGCACGACCCCTGACCTGTGACACCAGCATGCACATCAGACAGGTGGGTCACACACGCACAGGGACATCCACCTCAACACGAACACACACCCACAGGGACATCCACCTAAACACGAACACACACACACACAGGGACATCCACCTCAACACGAACACACTCACACACAGGGACATCCACCTCAACACGAACACACACACACAGGGACATCCACCTCAACACGAACACACACACACAGGGACATCCACCTCAACACGAACACACACCCACAGGGACATCCACCTCAACACGAACACACACCCACAGGGACATCCACCTCAACACGAACACACACACACACAGGGACATCCACCTCAACACGAACACACACACACAGGGACATCCACCTCAACACGAACACACACACACAGGGACATCCACCTCAACACGAACACACACACACAGGGACATCCACCTCAACACGAACACACACACAGGGACATCCACCTCAACACGACACACACACACAGGGACATCCACCTCAACACGAACACACACACACAGGGACATCCACCTCAACACGAACACACACACACAGGGACATCCACCTCAACACGAACACACACACACAGGGACATCCACCTCAACACGAACACACACACACAGGGACATCCACCTCAACACGAAACACACACACAGGGACATCCACCTCAACACGAACACACACACACAGGGACATCCACCTCAACACGAACACACACACAGGGACATCCACCTCAACACGAACACACACACACAGGGACATCCACCTCAACACGAACACACACACACAGGGACATCCACCTCAACACGAACACACACACACAGGGACATCCACCTCAACACGAACACACACACACAGGGACATCCACCTCAACACGACACACACACACAGGGACATCCACCTCAACACGAACACACACACACACAGGGACATCCACCTCAACACGAACACACACACACAGGGACATCCACCTCAACACGAACACACACACAGGGACATCCACCTCAACACGAACACACACCCACAGGGACATCCACCTCAACACGAACACACACACACACAGGGACATCCACCTCAACACGAACACACACACACAGGGACATCCACCTCAACACGAACACACACACACACACACAGGGACATCCACCTCAACACGAACACACACACACAGGGACATCCACCTCAACACGAACACACACACACAGGGACATCCACCTCAACACGAACACACACACACAGGGACATCCACCTCAACACGACACACACACACAGGGACATCCACCTCAACACGAACACACACACACAGGGACATCCACCTCAACACGAACACACACACACACAGGGACATCCACCTCAACACGAACACACACACACAGGGACATCCACCTCAACACGAACACACACACACACAGGGACATCCACCTCAACACGAACACACACACACACAGGGACATCCACCTCAACACGAACACACACACACACAGGGACATCCACCTCAACACGAACACACACACACAGGGACATCCACCTCAACACGAACACACACACACACAGGGACATCCACCTCAACACGAACACACACACACAGGGACATCCACCTCAACACTAACACACACACACAGGGACATCCACCTCAACACGAACACACACACACACAGGGACATCCACCTCAACACGAACACACACACACAGGGACATCCACCTCAACACGAACACACACAGGGACATCCACCTCAACACGAACACACACACACACAGGGACATCCACCTCAACACGAACACACACCCACAGGGACATCCACCTCAACACGAACACACACCCACAGGGACATCCACCTCAACACGAACACACACACACAGGGACATCCACCTCAACACGAACACACACACACAGGGACATCCACCTCAACACGAACACACACACACAGGGACATCCACCTCAACACGAACACACACACACAGGGACATCCACCTCAACACGAACACACACACACAGGGACATCCACCTCAACACGAACACACACACACAGGGACATCCACCTCAACACGAACACACACACACAGGGACATCCACCTCAACACGAACACACACACACAGGGACATCCACCTCAACACGAACACACACACACAGGGACATCCACCTCAACACGAACACACACACACAGGGACATCCACCTCAACACGAACACACACACACAGGGACATCCACCTCAACACGAACACACACACACAGGGACATCCACCTCAACACGAACACACACACACAGGGACATCCACCTCAACACGAACACACACACACAGGGACATCCACCTCAACACGAACACACACACACAGGGACATCCACCTCAACACGAACACACACACACAGGGACATCCACCTCAACACGAACACACACACACAGGGACATCCACCTCAACACGAACACACACACACACAGGGACATCCACCTCAACACGAACACACACCCACAGGGACATCCACCTCAACACGAACACACACCCACAGGGACATCCACCTCAACACGAACACACACCCACAGGGACATCCACCTCAACACGAACACACACACACAGGGACATCCACCTCAACACGAACACACACACCCACAGGGACATCCACCTCAACACGAACACACACCCACAGGGACATCCACCTCAACACGAACACACACACACAGGGACATCCACCTCAACACGAACACACACACACACAGGGACATCCACCTCAACACGAACACACACACACAGGGACATCCACCTCAACACGAACACACACCCACAGGGACATCCACCTCAACACGAACACACACACACAGGGACATCCACCTCAACACGAACACACACACACAGGGACAGCCACACCTCAACACGACACACACACACAGGGACATCCACCTCAACACGAACACAGACACACACACCCACAGGGACATCCACCTCAACACGACACACACACACAGGGACATCCACCTCAACACGAACACACACCCACAGGGACATCCACCTCAACACGAACACACACACACAGGGACATCCACCTCAACACGAACACACACCCACAGGGACATCCACCTCAACACGAACACACACACACAGGGACATCCACCTCAACACGAACACACACACACAGGGACATCCACCTCAACACGAACACACACACACAGGGACATCCACCTCAACACGAACACACACACACAGGGACATCCACCTCAACACGAACACACACACACAGGGACATCCACCTCAACACGAACACACACCCACAGGGACATCCATCTCAACACGAACACACACCCACAGGGACATCCACCTCAACACGAACACACACCCACAGGGACATCCACCTCAACACGAACACACACCCACAGGGACATCCACCTCAACACGAACACACACACACAGGGACATCCACCTCAACACGAACACACACCCACAGGGACATCCACCTCAACACGAACACACACACACAGGGACATCCACCTCAACACGAACACACACACACACAGGGACATCCACCTCAACACGAACACACACACACAGGGACATCCACCTCAACACGAACACACACACACAGGGACATCCACCTCAACACGAACACACACACACAGGGACATCCACCTCAACACGAACACACACACACAGGGACATCCACCTCAACACGAACACACACACACAGGGACATCCACCTCAACACGAACACACACACACACAGGGACATCCACCTCAACACGAACACACACACACAGGGACATCCACCTCAACACGAACACACACACACAGGGACATCCACCTCAACACGAACACACACACACAGGGACATCCACCTCAACACGAACACACACACACAGGGACATCCACCTCAACACGAACACACACCCACAGGGACATCCACCTCAACACGAACACACACACACACAGGGACATCCACCTCAACACGAACACACACCCACAGGGACATCCACCTCAACACGAACACACACACACACAGGGACATCCATCTCAACACGAACACACACCCACAGGGACATCCACCTCAACACGAACACACACACAACCTCCAGTGTTTGCTGGACTTTCTCTTAATGGCGGCCCTGAGTCACCGTTCAGAGCCGTACATATACAAACATGGTTCTATCACCCTTACTATATAAAGCATTTTGAAACCATCAAAGTGCTAATTTGGCAATATACACTCAGTCCATATAGCCTCTGTCATGTAGACTGTAGTAGATGGTGTGGCTGGCTAGTATTGACAGGGGTGTTGTCTCATCTGAGTGGCAGTGCCCCCTATTAAAGGCCTTAAGCGCCCCCTGCTGGCCGT
Organism: Brachymystax lenok tsinlingensis; assembly: GCA_030435695.1. Taxonomy (NCBI): domain Eukaryota; kingdom Metazoa; phylum Chordata; class Actinopteri; order Salmoniformes; family Salmonidae; genus Brachymystax; species Brachymystax lenok. Next base: position 17,158,950 of record CM059810.1, on the reverse strand, counting down.
TCGCTATACCCCAAACCTGCCCCAGTCAACCAACACAGCTGAACTCTGCCCTATGGCGTGGGTTACAGTGCCAGGGTTGGGGACAATTCCAGGTAAATTCCAGGACAATTCCAAGTAAACTGAAATTACACAATGAGAAAATTTAAATTTTTACTATAAATCTTAAATTAATAGCCCGGGTGTTTATTTGCTTAAATCACTAAAAACAACAGGTGCTTATTAGAGACAGGCTTTTATTTGAGTCTATTTCCTTAGTGCACACAGCTTTTGCTCATTTACACATTTCCTGCACTAATGTGTTATCATTTACACAGTGTCACGCTTCTTTGGTCTCATTATACCTAAAAGAAAAGTTATAGACTTTTCCTTGTGCATTTTCGTTGGTTCTGCCAATTTCTAAGGCTCTTGACTGTTTTTGTGCTTGCCAGTTTAGCTAGCAGTTCTCAGCAGTTTAGCTAGCAGTTTCATATTGGCAATATAAACTGATGATTGTCATAATTTTTCGAGTCATTACTGAATTATTCAATGTAACAAATCAAACATTAAACCTTGTAAACAATTAATGGTAATTCATGGTAATCTCATAAACAATTCATTTAGACCCGCTGTTTATTTGAAACAGGCTTTTATTTGAAACAGGCTTTTATTTGAAACAGGCTTTTATTTGCTGAAATGTGTGCCGTTGCTCAGCTATTAAAAGGAACATGTGATCATTTGAAACTTGGCGTCTAATTGAAGTTTTACAGTTGTTCACATCCTGAATTGCCAAATAGAAATGGAACTGACCCCAACCCCAAACAGCACTATGGCCCTCAGCCTCCGCTCATTCTAAGGGCCAAATCCAACTCCAGGTATTTCAGGGTCCAGTTTGGATCTCACTTTATTGTTGAAAGACAGGAATCATCTGAGGATTATGAGGGAATAGAATGTGTCAATCATAATACTGTTCCTGAAAGTAGCCTCCCCTATTGGAGGTCTTACTAGGCGCTTCTCCTAGATTATCCAATCAGAATGGGCTATTTTGAGCTTTAGGGAAGCACTGAAGTGGGTTATCTTGAGTGATAGGCTACTGATGGTGCTGTCTAGATGGTGGTAGTTTCGTTGATGTTTGTTGCCAAACTGAGAGCCCAAGAGAATGTCAGTTTTCTGACTGAAAGTATATTGACAGTGTGCTAAACTAATGTGATGCATAACCAGTGTGGGCAAGGCAGGTATTTGTTGTGTTGTCTCTGAGTCCCCTGTGCCTTCCACTGCTAGCTAGATCTGTGTGTGTGTGTGTGTGTGTGTGTGTGTGTGTGTGTGTGTGTGTGTGTGTGTGTGTGTGTGTGTGTGTGTGTGTGTGTGCCCTGAGCTACCCCTAAATCAGTCCTCGCTACACCTCACTTCCTCCGATTCCCCGTCTCTCAAAACAGACCGTTAAATCCCAGAGACAGATTCGCTCAGATCATTCTTCTCCATCTCTCCATCCCTCTCTTCCTTTCTTCTTTGGACTCACTCCTCCTTCTCATCCTCTTCTCCTCTGCACGGTCACAATCACAGAGCGAGGGAGAGAGTCCCCTGTGACAAAGAGAGAGAGACAGAAACACAGAGTTGAGTTATTCATAGAGGAACATATATGCAGTACCCCGGGGGGAAGAATGGGGCGCAGCCAGCCAGGGAGGGAGAAGAAGTATGCCTGCGTCCCAAATGGCACCTTATTCCCTATATAGTGCACTAAATTCAGGAAGCACCATTCAGGAAGCAGACTGGGACTCAATGGAGCAAAAACAAACCAAAGACAGCTCTGTGTCAGTTAAAACAGGCAGCAGAAACACATCCACGCGTTACACTGCAACCTCCAACCACTGTCACCTCAACATGGTGGGGGCATGAAATAAAATGTTCCCATACACATACTGTACTGTAGAGGTGAGTCCCCGACATCTCTTGCCTCAGTGCTTTCAAGGCTATAGCACTCTCTCCAACTCTCTCTCTCCAACTCTCTCTCTCCAGCTCTCTCTCTAGCTTTCTCTCTCTAGCTCTCTCTCTCCAGCTCTCTCTCTCCAGCTCTCTCTCTCCAGCTCTCTCTCTAGCTCTCTCTCTCCAGCTCTCTCTCTCCAGCTCTCTCTCTCCAACTCTCTCTCTCCAGCTCTCTCTCCAGCTCTCTCTCTCCATCTCTCCAGCTCTCTCTCTCCAACTCTCTCTCTCCAGCTCTCTTTCTAGCTCTCTCTCTCCAGCTCTCTCTCTCCAGCTCTCTCTCTAGCTCTCTCTCTCCAGCTCTCTCTCTCCATCTCTCCAGCTCTCTCTCTCCATTTCTCCAGCTCTCTCTCTCCAGCTCTCTCTCTTCAGCTCTCTCTCTCCATCTCTCCAGCTCTCTCTCTCCAGCTCTCTCTCTAGCTCTCTCTCTCCAGCTCTCTCTCTCCAGCTCTCCAGCTCTTTCTCTCCAGCTCTCTCTCTCTCTCTCTCTCTCTCTCTCTCTCTCTCTCTCTCTCTCTCTCTCTCTCTCTCTCTCTCTCTCTCTCTCTCTCTCTCTCTCTCTCTCTCTCTCTCTCTCTCTCTCCAGCTCTCTCTCTAGCTCTCTCTCTCCAGCTCTCTCTCTCCATCTCTCCCTCTCCAGCTCTCTCTCTCTCTAGCTCTCTCTCTCCAACTCTCTCTCTCCAGTTGGCTATGTTGAGGTTGATGATTGAACTCCAACTGATGTTTTTGGGCATCTGAATAGACAGGAACGCTCTGTTGTCAACTTTCCTCCAATTCCATTTCAATGGTGGAAAAGCAGGGGTTAAGTATTCGTAGCGGTGAAGGAAGAAACCCAGTCTGTCTTCCAGTCACTGCATGGTACCAAGTGCCCAAATAGTGGCTCTTTATAGTGCAGCTTTAGCCATGTATAATGCATGGTCTGTAACTGGCAGGGAAGAGCTTTTATGTGGTCAAGCAGAAGGCTAAAAGCGTCATTACCGTTTAATGGTCCTCTGCTGAGGTGCTTAACCTGCTAGGTCACTCAGGGTCGGGGGTGGGGTGAAGACGACAGGTCCCTAACTACCGCTGTGCCCGGAGCTCTACAACACTAATGGTGCAGAAGTGTGTGTGTTTTGGGGGGGGAGTGTGTTCTCTTCATATCATCTTTACCATCACATTTTCTCCTCCAGCATACCCTGCTCCTCTACAGGTAGAAAGAGAATGAGAGAGAAGTCTGGTTTAGACAATAAAACATTACATGAAACATACCCTGCTCCTCTACAGGTAGAAAGAGAATGAGAGAGAAGTCTCGTTTAGACAATAAAACATTACATGAAACCTACCCTGCTCCTCTACAGGTAGAAAGAGAATGAGAGAGAAGTCTGGTTTAGACAATACAACATTACATGAAACATACCCTGCTCCTCTACAGGTAGAAAGAGAATGAGAGAGAAGTCTGGTTTAGACAATAAAACATTACATGAAACCTACCCTGCTCCTCTACAGGTAGAAAGAGAATGAGAGAGAAGTCTGGTTTAGACAATAAAACATTACATGAAACATACCCTGCTCCTCTACAGGTAGAAAGAGAATGAGAGAGAAGTCTTGTTTAGACAATAAAACATTACATGAAACCTACCTTGCTCCTCTACAGGTAGAAAGAGAATGAGAGAGAAGTCTGGTTTAGACAATACAACATTACATGAAACATACCCTGCTCCTCTACAGGTAGAAAGAGAATGAGAGAGAAGTCTGGTTTAGACAATAAAACATTACATGAAACCTACCCTGCTCCTCTACAGGTAGAAAGAGAATGAGAGAGAAGTCTGGTTTAGACAATAAAACATTACATGAAACCTACCCTGCTCCTCTACAGGTAGAAAGAGAATGAGAGAGAAGTCTGGTTTAGACAATAAAACATTACATGAAACATACCCTGCTCCTCTACAGGTAGAAAGAGAATGAGAGAGAAGTCTGGTTTAGACAATAAAACATTACATGAAACCTACCCTGCTCCTCTACAGGTAGAAAGAGAATGAGAGAGAAGTCTCGTTTAGACAATAAAACATTACATGAAACATACCCTGCTCCTCTACAGGTAGAAAGAGAATGAGAGAGAAGTCTCGTTTAGACAATAAAACATTAGCGTCTCTCTTTCTCTCTCCTCTTTGTTTTGCCAGCAGAGAGTTGCTTCCCTCAGGCGATGAGGGAACGCATCAATTCGCAGAGTGTGTGTGTCTGTGTGTGCATGTGTGTGTGCACGCCAGTCTGTGTGTGTATGTGTGTGTGTGTGTGTGTGTGTGTATATGTGTGTGTGTATATGTGTGTGTGCACGCCAGTCTGTGTGTGTGTGTGTGTGTATATGTGTGTATATGTGTGTGTGTGTGTGTGTGTGTGTGTGTGTGTGTGTGTGTGTATATGTGTCTTAAAATGTAATAAATGACCCGGTGGCTGATTTAAATTGAATCAGAGTGAAGCACACAATGTATAAGTCCTGAGAAGTAAAGGATCCTTCTTCATCAATGTCACAGCCAGACGCTCAGAGGGGGAGGAGGGGGTAGAGGGCGGAGGGGGTGGAAAGAGGGGGGGTAGAGTGGGACCGGGGGTGTGCAAAACAGCACTAGACTCACATCTCATCTGTTCTGTGTTTGTGGGATGATTTGTTTGTTTCTGTCATCTTTACGGAACTTTTGCAAAGAGTTTTCACCCCTTGAGGCTAATAAAGGTTCTGTTTAATTCATTTTTCTTCTCCTTTAAGTGGATGTAAATTGTTCAGTATTTTGGGGTCTGTAATGTATTTTTCCTTATGTGTCGGACCCCAGTAAGGCTAGCTGTCGCCCATGGCGTCGGATATCTGAGGATCTTAATAAATCAAATAAAATCTCTTCTCTGCTGTAGGTTCGTCTGGAGTGGCCCACAGCCCTGGCCATCAACCCCATGGATAATTCCATCTATGTCCTGGACAACAACGTGGTGTTGCAGATCACTGAGAACAGACAGGTGACCATCACACTTCCACACAGGAACACTTCTATTACATGCACAAAGAAGTTAATGCGGGTAGTGGGAACAATGCATGATGGGTAAGGCGAGATAGAAGGATGCACCGACACATTGGGGCTGAATAAGCCTTCGTCAAGACCCCGGTCACCTCTTTGACTAGTGTTGTTGCTGTGTGCCAACAGGTGCGCATCGTGGCGGGACGTCCCATGCACTGCCAGGTGCCAGGTATAGAGTACACGCTGGGCAAGCGGGCGGTGCAGACCATGCTGGAGGGAGCTGCTGCCATCGCCCTCTCCTACAGTGGCGTGCTGTACATCGCCGAGACTGATGAGAAGAAGATACACCGCGTCCGCCAGGTCATATGCTGTTATAATACAGTACAATAATATGTCATCAGATGCAAACCAAGGGGGGGAAAAGACCAAGAACAACATACTGTTGTATTTGTCGTTCTTGCCGGCACTGTTTTTGCAGATGGCGCCTATTTTGAATAACTTTCAACGATTGTTACGTCATTGTTTTTCCCTTTGTTGCACTGATTGTAAGTGACTCTGGATGAGAGCGTCTGCTAAATGATTCAACTTTACATGTAAATGTAGGTGTCCACGGACGGCGAGATCACGCCCTTGGCCGGAGCTCTGTCCGACTGCGACTGCAAGAACGACGCCAACTGCGACTGCTACCAGACGGGCGACGGCTACGCCAAAGACGCCCGCCTCAACTCGCCCTCCTCGCTTGTCGTCTCGCCCGACGGTACGCTCTACGTGGCCGACCTGGGAAACATCCGCATCCGAGCCGTCCGCCGCAACCAACCGCCGTCGGGATCCGCCGTTTCCGGCCCGGGCTCCTTTGAGGTGGCCTCGCCGGCGTCACAGGAGCTCTACGTGTTTGATTCCAACGGAACCCACCAGTTCACCATGTCTCTCGTCACCGGTGACTACAAGTACAACTTCAGCTATAGCAACGAGGAGGACATTACAGCAGTGACGGATA